>NW_021011519.1:2214666-2229483 GCF_003987935.1 Bombyx mandarina | reverse complement strand
GTGTGTGTGTGTGTGTGTGTGTGTGTGTGTGTGTGTGTGTGTGTGTGTGTCAATGACAATTCTGTACCTCAAATGATTTCTCTCGGTAGCTTTATCTATAGCTTTGTTTATTGAATCGAATACGTCGCTGTCGTGCGCCGGTGAGGGTTGTAGGTCTTCGAAAAAGCTCTCGCTCGCTTCTTGCATTTTTTTAGCGCTGCTCGGGGAAATGCAATCAGAGCCGCTTGATGTGAAGACCAGAATATCCTGTGCGGTACGATTTAGTTAATTACTTTAATCGAGTTTCATATTTAAATATACGTATGTATTTCACCTGGTATCGAGGTATAACCAAATTTTAGGTCGCAACGTAAAATCCGCTGCTCGCCTTGAGACATGAGACATACCCGATCCTGTAGACCGAAAAGTAAACAGTCGACGTCGCCCAAAACACGTCATTACGGATCCTCCTGATCTACTAACGGTGCTTTAAGGTACCACAAGCACCGGCAACCCTCGAAGGGCTCGACGAGCGAATTAACCCACAGACACAGCCCACTGAGTTTCTCGCCGGATGTTCTCAGTGGGTCGCGTTTCCGATCCGGTAGTAGATTCTGCGAAGCACTGCTCTTGCTAGGCCAGTGTTAGTACCACTCCGGTTTGAGGCCCGTGAGCTCACCTACATGTTAGGGCGAAGCTGATATAGCCTCTCAAGGCTATCAGCATAGGTAGGATTTAAAAATGAGGTAGGCAGCGGCTTGGCTGTGCCCCTGGCATTGCTGAAGTCCATGGGCGACGGTAACCACTCACCATCAGGTGGGCCGTATGATCGTCTGCCTACAAGGGCAATAAAAAAAAAATTAGACATGAGGTCGAAGCCTCAATTGTATTGCTGAAACCGCATCCAATAGTTGGGAATGCGTGACTGCTTCGCGGCAGTAATAAGCTGGGTGGACATGACCAGTGACGATTTTGACGTATGCAGCATTAGAGTAATGTCATTTAACAATCAGCTTACTGATTTAAGGTTTTATGTCAGAATTGCCGATAATCGATTAATAAATCGATTAACAATTAATCGATTAATTGTACCTTGTGTAAGAGAACGCAGGATACCGATGAGAGTCTCAGACTGACGTGCGACACTTCGGCTGTTGGATCGCCATCGATATGCGGAACTTGAAACAAAACATAAACACGTTCACGTGATTTAGATACACGCAGCTCATAAAAGAAAACAAAAAAATACTATGTCTTTCAATGTCTTCAACGCCACTGCTTCTAGTACGCGTTTTAAATTTAAATTGTTTGAATCAAGCATTGATTTTGTTAGCAAGTCGCAGAACCAACGAAAAAAAAAATAACATCGATGAAAAAAAAAAAAAATTAAGCTTTTGTCGGTTTTAATGAGCCAGATACGAAACTCATTAGCCATTGTAATTATTTCCAATTCGGCAAGAATCATATCATAATAACTGCACAAAAAGCCATTCAGTAGGAAGTGAACGAAAGACAGAACGAATAAAACGTTATCAAAACTACATTTAGGCTGGGTTGACATGGCATTGTCCTGCACGTTTATTTGCAGTATACGTCTTAACGAATGAATAATGGTACATAAATTGTACATAGAACCGTTCACATGTCGTTTGTACTGCCCCACCCTTCAAACCGAAACGCATTAGTGCTTCAAGGCAGAAATAGGCAGGGTGGTGGTATCTACCTGTGCGGACTCACAAGAGGTCCTACCACCAGTACAACGTAGTAGAGTTGAGTGCTTACCCTTTTTGTTTCTCTTGATCCGAGGCTGCATGGTCGGCAGGTTCACGCTCGAAGATATACTGGCGCTCATCGAGCTGGCTGTAGACGAGAAGCTCTCGCTCAACTGGTTGCCGGCTGACGTCATCGGGAGAAACTTTTCGTTTTCTGACTCGTTCTCTTCTGTGAAGATTATTAGTGTCTTATAAGGCGCTACTGTTGAGCTTATATCAGTTTTGCGACTGCCCATCCTACTTTGGTGATGATATTTCGTGAACGGACATTTTTTAGAAATCGCGCAGACAACTATTGTCTTATGTGATTTTTTCGATACGCAGGTAGTTTCTTAAAATATTAATAACTTTATAATATTACACGAAGATATTGTAATAATTAATTTGCATTGCGCATTCATCTGTGGGCTTAGGTAAACAAACAAAAGAAATAAATATATGTATTTCTTTAGAGACAGCGACTAATTTACTAAATATGGTGGTTATTGCGTCATACGCGTATAGCTACAGACCTCTATCGTTTTATTTATACATATAACTTTTGTAAGATAAGATGACACTCACCATAATTAGGACCGGACCATCCGTACATGTTCGATGGTTTTGAGTATTGCCTTTCAAAGTTACCCAACAGCTGAGCCTCTATTAGCTGGAAATCCACCGGTCGCATCGGTTTGCATTGCATGTTTACACTGTTTGAACGCATCGGTATGTTGCTGGAAGGTTTTTATTTATTTATTTTATATAAACAACATTAACTTCAATTCTTGTAAATTATATTTTTGTCAATCACAGTGACAGGTATCTAACAAATAAATAGGTATTTTATTTTCAGACGATTTCAGCAGAATTTTCGAAGTACAAAAACCTATGTAAATGACTATCCTAGTGATTTTTAAGGAAAAATAAGTAAATATGGAACTAGGGGGCGAGAGAATACTGCTCAATTTTGAAACAAAAAAGAAACTTGCCTTGTATCTTCTAGATGTGGTTGATTCAATGCGTCAATCAGCTCAGTCATGGTGTGGAGCTGCCTTGGAGACACGAAAGCCACCAGTGATCCTAGCAACACTCTAATTTCAATTTTGGGGCCCTCCACTTCATCTGTATGCTTTATCTTCATCGACAACTCTTGTTGTCCAGTTATCTTTGCAAGAAGGATCGGATCGGGCTGATTAATTTTGTCATCTGGTGACAATTCTGATGTACTCGTGCTATTCCTTGACGTTGTTACAGTTTCTCCTGCTAGTTCTGGCTCTATCGTGGATAAAACACTCCTTGTTTCATAGAAGACATCCGAAGCCATACTCTGACAATTTATGTCTGTTGTTTCAAATGGATTATGTTCAGTTTTATCTGGTTGAGAAGAAACAGACTTTTCCATGATAAGGCTCCGCGACATAGTTCTCAATTTCGATGGAAACTCATCAGTATAAAGAGCCACACCGTCAAACTTGATTTTTTTGTTGGTGTAAGTAGCTACGATGTATGTCTTAGTCTTTTCTGGATTTGTCACATCAGGTGCTGGTTCAGCACCAGCTTCGTCGAAATAATTGATACTGAAATTAATTTTTGAGAATTTAATTTGAAATCTTTGGTTTCGAGTTCCAAGTTCCAATAGATTATCTAAGTGCATCTATTATATTATGTTATTAATAAGTAAAATTTAACATTTTCTTAATTAGTTTAGTATAATTAGTTAATAACTTTAGACAAGTTCATGACCAATTTGTTTTTAAGTAGTAGCTGGAGCTCATTGGAATTACATTGTGAATGTCACTCCTCATCGTCAGAAGTTGAGGTCGAGCTCTGGTTACATTGGACAAACGGACTCTTTATATTAATTCACCCTTCAAAGGCGTGAATGTATGACTAGTTTACCGAAAAAATAGACCAGCATGTTATGAACATATAAAATATTTTAAAGTTCATTTCAAGACAAACATGTAATTAATTCAAGTACCAAATATATTCGAGTCGTATTTGTCGGCAAGGTCATACAATTGTACACGTTTAGATTATTGTAATCAGTTATTGTAGAGGTCAAATAAAACTAGACATTGCTTACTTCTTTACGTGAATCTCTAGTGCTATTCCTCTGTTGCCATTCTTGGGTACATGCTCTATCCTTATTTTTGTATTTATGAATTTCACTTTCACCCTGCTCAGAACTAGAATGGAAAATGTTATTGTGTGTTTATATTTGTGCAATTATGAGGTGTGACTTTTTTATTTATTAATATTTAAAGCTATTATATGTATATAATAAAATAAAATAAATTAAACTACTTTATAACTAGTAAATTAATGTACAATATTCTTTTCATGTTGACATTCTCGTTACTTTGGGGTCATGATTTGCCCCATGGGACGTTAATAATTCTTTGATGATGCTCCTCCCTGTGTCTATCCATGAAGTCATACCCAGCATCGTATAGCTTGGTGTTTAAATTGAGCTAATTTGGTCAGCTGTTTAAATCTACTATACAACAAAAAGTGTAAATTTTTTAATTCAATTATACTTCAATTATGTATTAAAATTGAGTTACTTGAATCAATAGCGTGTGCAAACATTTCAATTCCTTCAACAGCATGTGTTTCTTGAGGGCCATCTTCGTCACGGAGACACTCTGCAGCTAGCTGCATGGACGATGACATTGAAGACCACATTGATTCCAACATTGATGACGCTGTAAAACAAGTTAAGAAGTGTTTAAGTATGTAATGTGTCTCATCAAAGAAATAACTAGCAATCATGCACAGCCCTTTTAACCAGAATGGCCACATGGAGTTGGCCTATAATAATAGCTGTAGCCTATCATTTCCCATGGATATCGCAAGAAGCCTCTGAAGGATTTCAAAGAATCGAGTATTATTTATCAGAATTTACTAGTAAATAAGGTTTATTGTAAAGTTGCGTGAATGAGCACCAAATGTCATGCTAATTTTTGCAGTGAAAGAATATGACAGTCCACATTCTAATGGAAGCCATTAGTAATTAAGACAGAGATATACAGTTTAATTATACTAATTACTGATTTATCAATCTCTAGGAATAATCATTCTAAAGAATTAATAACCAGACAAACTTTCATACCTACTTATGCAATTTTCTTTGTCTGAACATATTGAGTTATTTAATACCAAATTACCTGGCTCAGCCCGCACTTTGGGTTGAACTGTGACTGAGAGACCATTAACTTCAACAATAGAGTCATCTTTTAGCAGAGTCGACCATGGGATTGTGACAGTGATCTCTTGCATATAACCATCAACTATTTGTAATGGCCAGTTTTGCGAGTCCCCTAATTCATTGAGAGCCTAGAATCATAAATTATCAATAAATTATTTTAATTGATTGATTTATTATTCAACAAATATATGTAGAGACCTAATCAAGAAAGTTTTGTGTTTGTTTCTAAACACAGGATCTTGTGTCTTGTGCGTATTGTATCTCTTGAAGGATTATGTGTGTAATATTGATTAACTGCTTTGAATATTTTCTTTTAAATTAAAACTATTTCTGTTATCTCAATTACGAATGTATACTGTGATGTAAAATTCAATTACTTAGTTATATTATTAGACCTCTAGTCCACATAGGTGATTAGTGTAATGATTGTGGTAATTAATTTCATTGAAGAAAGAACAAATAAATATTATTGTAAATCAAATATAAATTAATGATATATGATATAAAAGGCGAATGCTCGATGTCCTTTGTCTTGTAAGAGCGATAATAACACGTGCTAATATGCGTAATGCGCACTTCGAATTGGCAGCCATGACTTCGGTATAAGACACAAATAAGGGTTCTCCATTGTTAAAAACATTAAAAGTCGCGATCTTTCGTAAATAGCATAAATAATGTATACTTACCTGACAATCAAGGCTAACATCGCACACTGTCCCAGTACCATTGTATAAATCGACGCTCAGCTGATCTAAAGTAAGTTTCTGTTCAAGAAAATTACCCAAATAACGCTGTAAAAGATATCTACAGGCTCTCTTCTTAATGCTTTCAGACCATGGTAAGTACCACAACATTTTTTTAAAGCTCTATAGTTAACATTACACTGGGAATTTCTATTTTTTTGTGTATGTAATGACTATTGTGATTCGCGTACGATTGACTTACGAACGTAAATAAACAGAGCGTTCCGTTTTACGGATTCGTTGTTTGACATTTGACAGAACTTTTTTAAAATTATTAATTGGACTAGGCTTTTGAACTTTACCCACATTCTAATTTAATATTTTACATTTGGCTGCGGGAAAATTAATTCAGAATGTAATTTAGTAGATTTACATGAAATTCATTATGGGATGAAATTTAATGAAACCAAAGGCATGAAATGGGATGAAATTGGAAATCGTGATACCTGAAGTATAATACCCCGCGCGTATCAAAAAATGTACTCATGGAGTTGCTTCAATCTTGCATGCAGGTTCTGTTTTGATTAGTAAATGTGTACTAAATAGATGTTCACGAACTACTTCCATGATGGCAGCAAATAGAATCGTGTAGTAAAAATCAAACCTACTAAATTTATAAGCTTATTATTATTATTATTTATTTTTTATTGCTTATATGGGTGGATGAGCTCACAGCCCACCTAGTGTTAAGTGGTTACTGGAGTACTGGAGCCCATAGACATCTACGACATAAATGCGCCACCCACCTTGAGATATAGCTTCTAAGGGTCTCAAGTATAGTTACAACGGCTGCCACACCATGCCACACCATTCAAACCGAAACACATTAATGCTTCACGGCAGAAATAGGCAGGGTGGTGGTACCCACCCGTGCGGACTCACAACAGGTCCTACCACCAGTAATTACGCAAATTATAATTTTGCAGGTTTGATTTGTATTACACGATGTTATTCCTTCACCGTGGAAGTCAATCGTGAACATTTGTTGAGTACGTATTTCATTAGAAAAATTTGGTACCCGCCTGGGCTTTGAACACCGGTAACATCGCCAAACACGAATGTACCGGACGTCTTATCTCTTAGGCCACGACGACTTCAAAAGGCTAGGCTTGCATTTTCTGTGTAGTACCATTTAGCATTTTTATGCCACGAAATTAATAATACATTATTACAGTTTCAAGAGCGAATGAGCCATTATCTAAGAATTTGATGAGATGAGACGGTTACGTGAATCCTTCACTTGTATCTTCAATATGTTGAGTTAAACTTAGTTCAATTTACTCTAGTCAGAGCTTCGACCCATTCTCATTAAGCTCGTCGATTACGACAATGAGTTCGACGAGAGAAATAACCCATAGACACAGGCCCACTGAGTTTCTCGGCGGATCTTCTCAGTGGGTCGCGATTCCGATCCGGTGGTAGATTCTGCAAAGCACTGCTCTTGTTAGTGTTAGCAAATTCCCTCAGGTTGAGCTCGTGAGCTCACTTACACGTCCGGGCGTAGCTGGAATAGCCTCTTATGCTACCAGCAAATAGGTAGGAAAAAAATGCCTCATAGAGCAGTACTTTAATATTTAGTTTTAGTTTAAGATTGAAAAGAAATGTCGCCTATGGCTCCCACAGAATTTTCATTATATATTTACCTTGTAAGCGCTTTCATAATAAATTACATATGTAGGTAGGTACAGAAATCTAATATTTTAGTATTATTATATTTGCTTCTTCTAATTAACTGTCAGTCAGGCCTAGCAAATTCGTTGAAACAGGGCAGTTTTACATTTCGTTGATAATAATTTAAATAAAAATAAAATAACTGTTTATTTTAATTGCACATTATTTGGAGTTCAATAAAATAAAATAAAAAGTATTTAATCACTATTTGCGTTTGTTTGTCGATCTCTTCTTCAATTATTTTTCAGAGCACTTGGCAGGAATATCTTTTTCAGATGTGTTTCCATTACAAGCGTAAATCGTCAGGTAGAATAGTATAGCACCAGAGTCAGCGGGAAGGAACACAGTCGCACCGAACTCTTGGTTTCCAACTCCCTTCTCTGAATTCGCCATAATGTTTGTGTTATTTATTAAGAGAATTATCTCTGCTTTCGACACCAAGACGGATGCTAAAATTAATGAAAATCATAAAAAATATTTTTATCACGACAATGTCTATCATGATTTATCTAACATAAATTTCCGCAAAAAGCAGAGGTCACATGAGTCAGACGACAAAAAAAACGCTCTGTCCGCTTGATTAGTTATGTCTAATTTAAAAGTGAATAAGAGGTTGAAATATTTTATTCGGTTTTCGAGAGTCGTAGACATAATTAAGATACATTTATTCAGTTTACATTTAAGTCAAATTACATTTCGTAAGAGAACTGATATAAGAAAACGTTAGAAATTATAAAAAAAAAAAACAAAAAACGCAAGGTTAAGCCGTAAAAGTAGTTTTAATTAACATTATACATACGGTTTTTTAAACTTGGTTTCTTTTCGGTACTACCTTCTGGTATTTTCCGATCTAACTGTCAAATTTCTAGATGCCGTCATATGTACTTATATCGTCCTGAGGGATTTTTTAAGCTGCGGTTGAGTTCTGCCTATTTTATGAAATGGTGCTAACACATGTTTCGGTTTCAATGGAACCGCAGCCTATGTTAAATTGTTATTGATACTAAAGTCGTTTTAGCAGACGTATTCAGTTTATGACGTCTAAGGGTTTTCGTAACAGATTGAAATGAGGTTAAAATCTGCATCAGATGTTCATCCGGTGTCCTGTTCCGACTATGTTGCCATCACGCAGGCACACATAATAATATCTAACCATTTATGTATTGCGTAAATATTTATTAAATATTGTCCTTCTTCAAACGAGGCTTGTGGAGAGTATTAAGCGGTAGGCAGCGGCTTGGCTCTGCCCCTGGCATTGCTGAAGTCCATGGGCGACGGTAACCACTCACCATCAGGTGGGCCGTATGCTCGTCTGCCTAAAAGGGCAATAAAAAAATTAAAAAAAAATATCGTGTAGTATAAGTGAAAAATATATTTCTATAGCTCCTAAGCTCGTCTTCATTTGTAGCATAAATTATGCTAAATTATGCTGCGCAATAAAAAAGTAAGCAATAAACAAGTGCATGGTAAATGGTATTGCCTTGGTATTGCCCTAATGTAAATTTATGTTTTCATTAAATTTATTCTTTCAAAATATACGCATCTGTCCTTCAATTCCAAACAATTCGGTATGAATAGTATATACCTAATGAAAGACGTATTGAATGAAATAATAATAATAAATGAAAATAAACGTTGACTTTTACTTTTGAAGGTCTGGTTTCAAAATAATATTTTTTTAAATGGTAAATAATGTATCTGTTGAACATATAACTCACGATCTTCACTTTTGAAATATATATCAAGGACTCTGTTGTACCGTGTGTGCCCCCAAACCTTTGATTCCGAATAAATTATCTTATCTGAAAAACAATTAATAGAATTTGAGGTTAGGAGTAAACCTTCAGAAGCTATTTGTTGTTTTATTGACTTTTTAGTTTTTAAATTTTAACAATTAGTCTTTTCATTTTGTTAACCTACTTTCGGACTTAGCCACAACAGTCGAGTGTGCGTTTATTACATACCTAAATATTCTAAAACACAGCTTTAATGAAAATCAAAAAAAAGAAGTACCGGAAGCTTTTCGAAACGAATAAATATAGAATACCTTTGCAACTTCCTAAAGTTAGAATTATTTGATAATACGGATATTCATATGCGACACTTTTTCGTTTAAAATGTAGTCTCCCAGAAGTCTGTATAGCTATTAATCCAATAATAACTATTATTAAGCACATTTGTCTCATTATAAAATCGACACAAGACTTAAAAACCTTCTTCTGCGATAAGTTATAATAAACTAAGTATTTAAGAATCTAGAACCAAAGTACACCCGGCTATGTCTACATTCAGGTTGATAAAACAAGGTATTGTACTATCGTGTTAGCTTTCATCATTTTCTATGCAGTTGTTTGAATTCCGTAAACTGATCGAGTCTACCCGACTACATACATGCAAATATACATGTTTATATATATTTCACTGCGCTGGTGAACAATTTCATATAGGTACGTATTTTTTTTATTGATTTTTTCAAGTGCTTACTAGAGCCCATGGAAATCTACGACGTAAATTTCGCTAGTCACCTTGAGACAAGAGTTCTAAGTTAGTTGTAACAGTACGATGGCTGCCCTACCCATTAAACCGAAACGCATTACTGCTTCACGGCAGAAATAGGCAGGGTGGTGGTACCTACTCGCGTGGACTCACAATACGCCCTACCACCAGTAACCAGTCATTACAAAAATTTTAATTTTGCAGTTTTGATTTATTAGATGATGTTATTCCTTCACCGTGGAAGTCAATCGTGAACATTTATCAAGTACGTATTTCATTAGAAAAATTGGTATAGTATTAGTGATGTATTTATGGCTCTAAGACAAGACAAGTAAGAAGACAGGTAATAAATAAATAACGGTTGTACTACCCTTAAACTGGAACAAATGACTGCTTATATGCCGGATGGTGGTACTTCCGAGCATAGGCAGGTAGGCAGCGGCTTGGCTCTGCCCCTGGCATTGCTGAAGTCCATGGGTGACGGTAACCACTCACCATCAGGTGGGCCGTATGCTCGTCTGCCTACAAGGGCAATAAAAAAAATATAAAAAAATATATATATATATAAATAATAGGAGTACGCACTGTCACAAGTAAATGTCGGTTGGCGATTAAATTATATCAGAAGGCAATACCGGTCTGTTTACTTGTTACATTAACTAAAAAAAGTTAAAAAGTTCCGCCGCAGCCGGGTGTAAATTATTATTTAAAAAAAAAAACTCCTGTTTGTAACGTAATGCATTTTATTTGGTAAATACAGTCATTCACATCACCGTCTTCTACCATATGGACAAAACGAAATGAGCACCCGCTGCTATGCCGGCCCATGTTTCGGTGACTATTTGCTCTACGTATTCCGGAGGCACAATGAAATCATATTCATATCCGGGGAGCTCCATAGTGTACGTAAGAGGAATGCCAATGGCCCTTGTCCAGTCTCGAGATGTACCCGACGTGAAGTACAGGACCTGTGCGGCGTTACCGACGATGTAACGGTCGGCTTTGTCCAAAGCCAGCCTGTCAATGGCCTCGGCCATTCTGACTCCAGCCAGGTGGAGAGCCAAAGCATTGTTCGGCAGGGAACCTGTCGATTTAAATGTATTAAAAAAAACTGGTGGTAGGACCTCTTGTGAGTCCGCACGGGTAGGTACCACCACCCAGCCTATTTCTGCCGTGAAGCAGTAATACGTTTCGGTTTGAAGGGTGCGGTAGCCGTTGTAACTATACTAAGACCTTAGAACTTATATCTCAAGGTGGGTGGCGTATTTACATTGTAGATGTCTATGGGCTCCAGTAACCACTTAACACCAGGTGGGCTGTGAGCTCGTCCACCCATCTAAGCAATAAAAAAAATAAACTACATTTACGATTTGATTTCGCTTTTTTTTTTGTTCTTATTACATATATCATTTTCGAAGTTTTGAATACTGTTTTCGGGCTAACGGACGATTGACTGTCGCAGTCAGAAATAATATAACGACAATTAAAAAAAATAAAAAAGGAAAACCGTAAAGGCAGCCTTAATTGTGTCTACGACTCGTGAAAACTAAAGAACATATTATATATTAGATTTAAATAAATGACTGATTACATAATATTGTCGAATTGAATTAAAACTCACCGTTGTTCCCCCAAGCGTACAAGAACATATTGCCGTAGCTGTGCAGGGAAATGTAAAGGGCTGCTCTGTCCACATTTTGAAGAGCCACGTCTCTGATGATTCTGGTTTCTGGTTCCGAGAATGCCGTGGGCCCCTCAAAGATGATTGAACAAGGGTCTTTGCTAGCTTCTCTTGTGCCCCAATGGTGGTCAAAGTTACGATTGCCGTCAACTCCGGGGCATGTGTCCGCTTCGGGATGTGACCTAGATCGGGTTTTACGCCACATGCGGTCCTAAATAATATGTTAAGATAAAAACAATAATTACTTTTTAAGTAATGAATAATACCGCGTTAGTATATCTTCTCCATCTATCTATCTATCTTTTCCTTTTTTTTTCCTACATATTCGCTGGTAGCCTAGAGGGCTATTTCAGCTACGCCCGGACGGTAGGTGAGCTCACGGGCTCGACCTAAAAGAATTTGCTAACAGTAGCCCTAGCAAGAGCAGTGCTTCGCAGAATCTACTATCGGATCCGAATCGCGACCGAGCGAGAAACTCAGTGGTCTTTGTTTATGGGTTAGGCTTTTTCGAAAACGGTTCGTCTGCTAAAGATTACTTTTAGCGATAAGGTAGCCTAATGTACATACATATTATTGCCTGTTAATTAAGTCAGCTCTATTCGTATATTGATATTTTCAGTACTTTTTAGTGAATAATAAAGTATACTCTAATCTATGTTGACTCTATGTTGTGATTGAAATATTGATGTTCCTTAAAACAAATTGTGCGTCACCACTATTGGGCACTATCAGGCATTATCGATAGGGCTGTGATAGAATTTTACCGAAAGTTTAAATTTTTAATTAATATTTTTTTTTAAATCAATAGTATGTGCGTCTATGCGTATAATAAAATAGTACCTATTCATGTCGTGGTAGATTTATTTGTTTAGCCTTCAAGCTTAGGATAAATCGTTTGTCAATCATTTCGAAGGATAAGGCGTTCCGTTTACTCCCGGTGATCAAATCTCGCATGCAGGTACCAATTTTAGGAGCTATAATGCGTTCCAGTTTGTTTGGTGGGACAGCTATTTTACCATACAATTGAGACTAAAACCTCATGTCTCAAGACGATGTCTGAGGGCTTCGTTCACCACTAAACAACAGGTGGGTCGTGATCTCGTTCACGCGTTAAAGTTCAAAACAAGTGTTTGTTCAATCAATCATCAAGTCAAAAATTTAAATAAATTTATAGCGTACCTACTTGAAAAATTACCCGTGACTACACAATCTATACTAATATATAAATCTACAGTGGTTTTTACGAATGTTCCATTATAACTACTGAACCGTGCATCCGATTGACTTGAAACTACTGGTGGTAGGACCCTCTTATGAGTCCACGCGGGTAGGTACCACCACCCTGCCTATTTCTGCCGTGAAGCAGTAATGCGTTTGGATTTGAAGGGTGGGGCAGCCGTAACTATACTTGAGACCTTAGAACTTATATCTCAAGGTGGATGGCGCATTTACGTTGTAGATGTCTATGGTCTCCAGTAACCACTTAACTCCAGGTGGGCTGTGAGCTCGCCCACCCATCTAAGCAATAAATAAAAAAAAAACTTGGTATCCATGTAGAAAATACAAGTACTTAATGGATAGGCTAATATTCATCTGAGTGTTGGACTCCCTAATAATAATGACAATAAATAATAATGTTAATTTTAAATGCCCAGCGAAGCAGGCGAGTACGGCTAGTAAATAAATACATTCATGGCTGCCAATATACTTCCTAGATTCTTTAAGACCTACGGCAATAATTAAAATATTCTTATTCATAGTTTTCTAACTTATTTTTTTATGATACCACTAAATTCACTGACCAAATCCAAGTTGTCTCGTTGTTTTTATATCCATTATTATGATAGTACGTAATAATGGATACTTAAGTACATAATACTTGTGGTGAGACTATTGTTTTTGTGAACTACTAACTAAGTACCGACAATTATTTGACATTGACTACATCAAATACTATACTGCGTAAATACAAAAAAACCTGTTTAAATTGACATCATTTGCGAGTCGTATCTAATTGGATTTCCTTATATATATCCCTATCCTCATACTTAAATCCCTGCACACTCCCCAGAAATATGGAAATAAATTACTGCATTAACTAAATTTCCGAGACGTGCCATTGATATAATCTAAAACATCGTTATTATAACGAATGAATTTTATGAATACGTAAATTGTTTTCCCTGTTCCAAAGAGGACTCTTGATTATTACATACAAATTGATATTAGAATCATGATTAGGGAACTTTTGAGTCATGTTTAAGGAAGGAAATAATTTAGAAATACCTCGTCAATGGAATACTCGTAGCCATCGGGGTTGGCCATAGGAATGATGATCCAGTCAATGCCCTCGGTTAGTCGTCTGTCTACAACGGCTTCGACGAGCTGATGGATTATGTATAGAGCAACAGGAGGCGTGACCCATTCCCGAGCGTGAACGGCTGCATCGATAAGGATCACCGGCTTCCGAAGGTTCTCAAATCGTGTGGTTGAAATTTTAACGTATTTGATTTGTCGACCTTCGTAGCTGAGGCCGGCGTTGATGACTGTCACAAGACCGGGGTACAGTGCAGCTAATGATTCCAAGTACTCGTTCATCTAAAAATGGTATCGTTCGATTAATTTATAAAAAAAATTGTAAAAATGTGAGAATCATAAGTCGAAACGGTAATTAACCACTACTGCCTAAAAGTAAACAGAAAATAATATTCAATTCGATAGTCAAGCTCATATAAATACTTATCGTTGAATTTATTTATTTTTTTATTTATTTCTTTATTGCTTAGATGTTTGGACGAGCTCACAGCCCACCTGGTGTTAAGTGGTTACTGGAATCCATAGACATCTACAACGTAAATGCGCCCCACACCTTGAGATATAAGTTCTAAGGTCTCAGTATAGTTACAACCACGGAATAGATAAATAAGGTTGGAAAGGCCTTTGCTCTAATTTTGTATTAGAACCAGTGTCGCCGCTTCATCCCCACTATTTTAATTTCTACACATACACATACTGTGATTACAAGTATTTCGCACACAACAAAAACACCCACACATAAATCTCAGGACAGATATTCGTTCGCAAACTAGCACAAAACACCCGTAGGCATACACACTCACACACGCAAAAAGGCAATAAAAATGTTCATACACGCTAGTGCTTGATAAAATCGATATTCTTTATCGATAAATTATCTGATGAATGAATGGAGAAAATGAAACATGAAATAAATATTGAAAAAGAAAACTATTTTACTTTTATTAATTACAAATAGTCACTGTC
>NW_021011519.1:2193956-2210780 GCF_003987935.1 Bombyx mandarina | reverse complement strand
TTGCACCACGTGAGCCGTCGGTCGAGGTGCATACCCAGATATTTAGCATCATCTGATTGTGTGATTTCTACGTCACAGAGTTTTACAGGAGGACATGTTTTCCTTCTGAGAGTGAAGGTTACTTGAACCGACTTGTCTGTGTTGACCTTTATGCGCCACTGTCTGAGCCATTTCTCGATCAGATTTAAGTGATTTTGAAGCCTATCGGATGCTGCATCTTGATTTTCATGTGTTGAAAGAATCGCAGTGTCATCAGCATATGTCGCAGTAGTAGTGGAAGTGTGAGTGGGTAAATCCGCTGTGAATATCAAATAAAGAACCGGTCCCAGTATGCTACCCTGAGGCACCCCAGAATTAATTTCGTACATGTTAGATGTATCGGAATTGATCTTCACTTCAAAACACCTATTTTCAAGGTATGATTGAAGTAGTGGGAAAAATGAATGTGGCAACTTTTTTTTAATTTTGTAAAGCAGCCCATTATGCCAAACCTTGTCAAAAGCCTGGGAAATGTCTAGGAAGGCTGCGCAACAATATAATTTGTTTTCCAGCGCTCTCCCAATGACATCAACCAAACGATGCACTTGCTCGATAGTGCCGTGACCTTCTCTAAAGCCGAACTGGTGGGTTGGTATTATTTCTGCTAGGTGTTCTCGCATTCTGTTTAGCACAATCCCTTCAAGTATTTTTCCAACAACAGGAAGAAGACTTATGGGTCTATATGATGTCACATCTTGAAGTGGTTTTCCTGGCTTCTGTATCATAATGACTTGGGCTATTTTCCACTGGCTTGGATAGAAGGATAATCTTAGACATGCGTTTAAGATAGCAAGTATGAGCAGAAGTCCCTTTTTTGGAAGGTGTTTTAAGAGGGTAGCGTCAATGAGATCATAGCCGGGGCATTTACCTTGTTTAAGTTTTCGGATGTCCCGTCTTAGTTCATTAAGCGTGACATGTTTCAACGGTAGGCACATCTGATTTGGAGAACTTAAGTATTCGTCTATTTCATTGTCTAGGCTTTGGTCGTTGCTAGGAGGTGGCTCAAATACTTTTTGTAAATGCTCTGCAAATGTAGTAGCTTTCTCACCGTCGGAGCGAGCCCAGGTCCCTAGTTGTGTTTTTTGTGATTTCAAATAAAGGAGATATTTTTTTTAAATTTCAATTTTTGTTTGTTCGTAAATTGATTCGAACACCAACCAACAATAATTGGCCGCTTTGTGAAACGTTTATAGGTCTATGGTTTAATAAAATAAAATTTTTGACGTCTCTATAAAATTTTCTAGAACTGTATACCGATTCCGCCTAATCTTACAATATAACCAATGCTTTTTTTTACTCATTTCTCATTAAGACGTAGGTACGTACCAATTATTCCAATTATATTGATGATTTTCTATATATATGTCGACCGATCACCAAATCGCTCGTAATTTTTTATCTATGGTTTCTTGAAATCGACATTAGCGTGTCCAGACATTATTGGATTTCTTTCGTGTTATAAACTTTAAAAGTGCTAATCATCACTGTTTAGTTCATTAAAAAATTCGGCAGTAAAATTACCAATGGTCGCCAAGCAAGCCTTCGGTGACAAATGAAAATATTTATTTTCATTTTAATATGCTTTTATTAGTTTTTTATTTATTGCTTAGATGGGTATACGAGCTCACAGCCCACCTGGTGTTAAGTGATTACTGGAGCTCATAGACATCTACAAAGTAAATGCGCCACCCACCTTGAGATATAAGTTCTAAGGTCTCGAGTATAGTTAGCTTGGAATACATACCAACTTGGTATGCATACATACATGTACTTAATAACAGAATTATTGAACGTAATCTTAACAGACATCAAGAAGTCTGATATCTGAATATCCTGACTAGTATTAACTCGGTAAAAAAAGATGAAATAAATTTTTAGTTCGGATTGTTATTTTAACATGTTTTTGGAGTTTTTAAACTACATATATTATTATTTTACATCTAGTCTGTCATAATAATAAAGTAGTCGGTAAAAAAGCTTAACAGAATATAAGCTTAATAAAGATCATATCACGTTATGCTGTTTTCTCTAAGCACGTATTATGTATCATAGTGAAATCATATGCTATGTGTCATGGTCATTTTGTCCTAGATTCAAGTTCACGGATGAGGTGTCCGACCGCGATTCGTTTTTAAAACATATTTATTTTAATTAATTTATAAACTGAATAATTGGGCGTTATAATTGAATTAATTTGGTGCTCAATTTTTTTAAGGGTTTGTGGCTAGCCGTGTAATTTGATGTTTTTGTTCATTCGCGTTTAGAGCGTTGTTTTTTTATCCACGACAGCTGGATAAGTTCATGACCCGCGTACCGTTAAGTGATCGACCGCGCCCATGGACATCATGACGTAAATTCCGCCATGCGCCTTGGGCAGTGAAGTCGATGTGTCAATGGTGTGGTTTTATTCCACGCACTTTTTTCCACGGATTTTTTCTTACGGTTTTACTATCACATTTTTTTCAGTTCGGTCGCGCAGCAAAATCCCTATCCCCTCCAAGCCTGCCGTAAGGAACTTCGTTCCAAAAAAGGTTGTTTATACTCCTTTTAAATACTTAAATACTCTAATTTAACCATATATAACGTATTTTGGACCTCTATTCCATACATGCTCACGTAACACTATTGCCCCACGTCCGATAAAACATCCAAAAGGCATGTCATAAAACACAAGTGAAATTTCTTCATACTCGGTCGGCCGCGTCATATAATGTTTACCTCAGTCGGCTGCTGTTCAATTAGTTACATCGGTTTCACTGTCACGATGAAAGCGACAACCGCCTTGCTGCCTGACTTCGTCCATGGCTATGCAGAAGTTGTTCCAGAACATTCTCCAATCAAATACATGATGGACATATTAAATTCAATCTGTCTATGGGTGTAATAGTCATGATTTTTTTAAATTTTATTGCTTAGATAGGTGGACGAGCTTACAGCCCACCTGTTATTACCCTGGTGTTAAGTGGTTACTGGAGCCCATAGACATCTATAACGTAAATGCGCCACCCACCTTTAGATATAGGTTCTAAGGTCTCAGTATAGTTACAGCGGCTGCCCCACCCTTCAAACCGAAACGTATTACTACTGCTTCACGGCAGAAATAGGCGGGATGACGGTACCTATCCGTGTAGACTCACAGGAGGTCCTACCAGCAGTAATTACACAAATCATAATTTTGCGGGTTTGATTTTTATTACGCGATGCTATTCCTTCACCGTGGAAGTCAATCGTGAACAATTGTTAAGCACGTATTTCATTAAAAAAATTGGTACCCGCCGTCGGGATTCGAACACCGGTGCATCGTTCGATACGAATGCACCGGACGTCTTATCCTTTAGACAACGACCACTACAAGTAATTGAGTATAAGTATGAGTAATTGTTTTAACCATAAGTCTGCGATCAGTATAATAAATGGCCCTTGAGGTATTCGGGTGCGCCGACAAAACAGAAATAAAAAAAAAACAATAAGCTAAATCCAGTCAAATATTAGAAACATTAAAAGTGCGCCAAAAAATGGTTGAGAGTCACTGACCTGGGCGCTCTAGATACGATTGACTTCAAAGCCTAGTGGTATTCAAAGTCTGGTAAACTAAAAGATACTATTCTTCTTGATACTATTTTGAAAATGGAATGGAATTATGCTCTAAGTTCAAGAGGTTGAAATCACAATGAAGAACGTATTTGAGGATTACATACATATATTCATATATACGTACTCACTTAACGTTAATCACTGGTGGTAGGACCTCTTGGGAGTCCGCACGGGTAGGTACCACCACCCCACCTATTTCCGCCGTGAAGCAGTAATGCGTTTCGGTTCGAAGGGTGGGGCAGCCGTTGTAACTATACTGAGACCTTAGAACTTATATCTCAAGGTGGGTGGCGCATTTACGTTGTAGATGTCTATAGGCTCCAGTAACCACTTAACATCAGGTGAGCTGTGAGCTCGTCCACCCATCTAAGCAATAAAAAAAATATTAAAAAATAATAATATATATACATACATATATTCCACACCTAAAAGGTTTCACTGGATCACTCATTCACTGGACGTCAATGGTTCATTGCGTATCGTATAAATATCGCACGCGATATCTGCAGTAACGTTTGATTGGTAATAAATTATATCTTGAAAATGTAGCGTAGGTAAATTTTTTGTGTGTTTTTTTAAAGAAAAATCGATGCCTCCAATGAACACTACGCTAACTCCAAATTCGTAGATTTACAGGAGGAGCGTTTAAACGAAAAAAGTTAATAAAATCTTTATTATTGCAGATATATTTATGGTTTTTTTGTGTACCTAGCTGATTTACTCTTGCTTTGAACCCCATCAATAATGATTAATTGTAATACTTTTAAAATAGTGAAGCGATTTGCGTGAAAAACGAAAATTTCAAAATTTTGAGTTAGAGTAGTGTTCATTGGAGGCATCGAAATGCTCTTTCATCGCAAATTTTGTCTTCCGAAAGCTTAAGCATTGAAATAACTTTCTAAGTATGCACACACCTTAAGATACATTTTTTATGAATAATACAAATATTATAACGGCTTAACGCCTACGCGACGCCATTAATATCTATTTCATAAGGTTTCTAAGTAACACTCTTAATCGAATTCCAGCGCCGGAAACGTTAATATCTATTATCAGATGTTAATTAATTTGAATAAATTTACATTTTGTAATCAACAATCATTTCGCTTGTCTCAGATCTTATTATTAATTAACAAATCTGAGTATACAGGAAATATTTGCATTCATATTTGAGAAAATCATGAATTTTTCATTGAGATATTGTCGTAAAAATGTTCAATTAGTTCTATTGATGCGACATTCTGCGCTTTCTTGCAGCGTACATTGTGATAATCTATTTACATGTTTAAGTATTTATTTCTATATATTAAAGAGATTCTTTTTTTAAGCTATTGCATAGCTTTTATCGCGGCCCTTGAGCGCGGCGACCGAATCATGAAATTCCGTAACGAAAAAAACCTAACACCCCTCACTCCGCCTACCATGTAGCTCGCGTTCAACAAATTCACACGTTGCGCTTGTGTAGTGTTTGTGAATAAGCGCGTGGCGTGACGTCACACTGCATGCGCATCATGAAAAGTCTGCCCATCTCTCTCTCGCGCGGTCTAGCTTATGACTGTGAAGGGGACAGTTAAGGTTTTGCTTTTATTAATGTTTAATATAGCGTGGTCTTGTTTTATTATTGTTTTAATATTAAATTATCATTGTCTAATTGTAATTGCATAAGTTGATAAAAAATGCTATGCTTTACCGCCGCAGTTCTCGAGTGTCACACGTTTGTTATTATTTTACATCGAGGATGGAAGCGTTTTGTTAATTGAGGTATTTCTTGTGAGCTCCTATTTTTGTTGTCGGCCTTATAACTTATTTAGACCTAATGATATTATAGAGCTCTTGAGAATGCGTGCTATCTTTTCGATTACAGACGACTTTTCTTAATAAGGACGTACAAATCTCAAGCCGCATCGAATGTGATTATTTACTTTTTAGAACTGCGAAACATCTTTATCGCGGAAGATAGCATTTAAACCAGGAATAGATTCCCTATTTGAGTTACGTATATTGTAACTAAAAACATTTTTTTTGGCTCTGCCGAAATTAACTTCTTACAAAGCATGTTTGCGTCGATGACAATACAACTTGTAGCTTCGGGTGAACATTACTAAGCACATTCCTATTCCCATTATGGAATTAACTTTCATATGTTTACGTATTCTATGTTTAGTATGAAAACGTCTCGGGGGTAATGAGATTAGCATAACGAAAGCAAAACGCGCTTCGAATAATGTTTAATATAGATTAGAACGTGTCAGATATTTCAAATGTACATTATGTATCTTGCATAAGAGTATATCGTTTAGAATATTGATTAGATTCGCGGATAAGCTTCAATATTATTACGCAATGTTACCTCTTCACTGTCAACTAGGAGAACAGTTGTAACGATACAGTTGAGACTCTGACGTTCTATCTCGAGGTGATGGTATTCAGCTAGGACATATTTATGGTTCCCAGTAACTACTTAAGACAAACTGAACCTTGACTCTTCCCTTCTAGAGAAAGCGTGGTCCGACTCTAATGATATTTAAAACAGTCCTTTTCATTACTTTTGATGGCAGACGGCTACTAAACTGATTACTGTCTTCATTTTAATAATGAAATGAAAATGCTTGAATGAAAATTTAAGTTTTAAAGCCACCGTGACATGAAATAGACAAGTAGGAATTTTATTAATAAATCACATGTGAACTAAGATTGGGACGAAGATACTACTAGTACAAGCTGGTTATATATAAAAATTACAGGTCTTCAAACAGGCCAGAGTGACATAACCAATAATACTAATCAATATCTGGACTGATCATTCAGATATTTTTACCATACAAAGCATAATTTCCGAATATCTTATTGTTTCGATTATGTTGGATTCAAAATAAATGTGCCTCATAATTATTTGCTTTTAATTCGATTCGATAGCTAATCATATTAATCTACCATTACAGGTTACAGTAGCGGCATCATGCGTGAAAGCTGAAAATCAAAAACATGATCTGCAAGAACCAAGCGAAGAGAAAAGAATCAGGAAACGAGACGCCACGATGCTCATCGACAACTTCCCGATGGATTCTAGTTACCAGAATCCGAAAATCATCTACAGACGCATATCAAAAATATCGAGGCAACGCTACGGACCGCCCAAACCAAAATATGGGCCGCCCAGACCTGTTTACGGACCACCGAAATCAAGGAAACCGGGTAAGAAGTACTACGGAAAAGTCAACCCGAGATACGGCCCTCCTAGTCACAAAAAACGGTCATCGAAACCAAAGCCGAGATACGGTCCCCCGAAACGTCAGAGCAAGCCTGTCTACGGACCACCAAAGAAGATCCCGTATAACCACTACCAACCAGAAGTGGCTGGATTTGGCGAACCGCCCATTCAAAACTCCAATGACTATAACACCCACAAAAAGACTTACGGTGAGCCTCCGGTCGATTCCTACGGAGCTCCAATTAAAGCGTCCTTAAAGGACATTTACCCTGCAACGTCTGGCTTAAAAGGCCCAACTAGCTACTTCGAAGCTGACTACAGCAATTACGGTGATGAGTACAAATCTTGGAAGAGCTACCAACAAGATAAGAACATAGACAGTGCATACGCGTTCACAAAAAAGCACCCTAAATTCGTAAAACCAAAACTTGAGCTTTTCGTCACACCTGCAACTCCTGGAATGGAGAATAATGAAGAAAATCTGTCATACTCCGATGTCTACATGCACAAACAGAAGGAGAGAGTAAAGAAGCCCCTGATGCAAGATTCCAAGACGAATAAGCCGTGGAAGGTCGAGAAGAAACCGGTCGATAATGATGAGGAAATAATAATTGGGGGTCAATATGCTGAGCCTCCAGCGAGGTACATACCGAAATACCCGCCAAGTGTCTCCATGATGGCTGAAGATGGAGATTTCTCTCCGAAAGGCTACGTAGATCCTGACACTACCGAATCCGCTACTGTTTCCCCTTACGTGAACTACAAGAACAGCAATCTAGCTTTCAACCCTCAGAATCTAAACGACGTTTTTAGTATACCTGAATAGTAATTTCTAGAATTAAGTTTTATATTTAATAGCGATTCTTTCAGTATTGACAACGAAATTTACTTGTATTGTAATAATGCCGTTGTTCACTTTCAATATATATAGTCCACCGCTAATTAATAAAACAAACAATTATTGGATTGTTACGACATTAATTTATATATAGGTAATTTGTAAGATTATTTAAATTAAATTATTTTTAATTCCTTATATTGTTTTTAATATGTTTATTTTATGATCAGTGGAAATCCTTCCCGCCGCGCCGTAACTTTAGTTAATTCTATGAATAGTGTGGATTTCTTAAAATTACTCTCGCCGGGTGTTCTCAGTGGGTCGCGTTTCCGATCTGGTGGTAGATTCTGCGAAGCACTGCTCTTGCTAGGGCCAGTGTTAGCAACACTCCGGCTTGAACCCCGGGAGCTCACCTACATTTTAGGGCGAAGCTGAAACAGCCTCATCAAGGCTATCAGAATAAGTAGGAAAAAACAAAGAAAAAATTAGTTCGGATTTCTCATAACATTTTCGGTGCATAAAACTCCCAAACATATACTTGATGTTAGATAGGAAAAAGGATCAATAGTGGACAGAGTGGACAGATAGTGTGTAGATTGAAAAAATGCCGAACCAAAATCTCATATTTAAGAGACAAAGTATTATTCTTTTAACAAATTGTTTTGTGGCCTAACTGTACGTATATTTTGAGACAGGCTATACAAGGGTTATCGCGGCAATGCCAGGGCACCGACAACGTAATCTTTATAGGTACTGTATGATTGAAATAACGTAGTAACGAAAAATATTGCACAGACTGAAGTTGAATGCTAGTAACTTTTTTAGAGCAAAAGGTGTTTAGATTTTTCGTTGGTGTATTCATATTCGTCGTCCCTTTATCTTGTTTATGTATAGAATTTATTATCTGTAGTATTTTTTCAATTGAAACAAAACAAAATAAACGACAACAACTATATTCACAATTACAATTCTTAAACAACTTATCAAAAGCTTACACGACTGAAAGTCTTAACAATTACATTTAAAAAACTAAAGTACAATAATCTAAAACATTAACTAAATCATTCGACTCCAAAGTAAACCTGTATTACTGTACGTTGCATTCCAAAACCAAATTTTTCTGTTATGTAAAATTTGAATATATCTGTTATAAATTGTTAAATCAAGGATTTTTTTGGGTATTTTCGAAGGTTACAGGGAATGAGAGGATCACTAAGAAAGTCATGGGAGAACATACACTGAGAGCAAGCAAATTTCTTCATCTTCCGTTACGACAAGGACCATCATCGTCCCTGCTTATCCTGTTTCGACGCTATTGCATTATGTTTTATAATATGCTTCTTCCTTCGAGCATTCCCACAAGCCGCTCTGGCTGCTTCGCAAGCACAGTGCGCTGCTTGCTTAGTGGCCGAGCATTCAGCGCAAGCACATTGTAGCTTATGCTGTAATTGAGCTAATCGAGCTCTCGCTTCTGACAGATTATGGCATTTCTCCTGAAGACCATATTTCGTTTTTTCAAGGACACAATGAACGGATTTTTCTAACTGTGCTGCTAGTTGAGTAGCTTGTACCAATAGCTTGTGCTGTAATGAATAATATTGTTGTTTGTACACACAATCGATTACTTTTCTGGGCAGAGCAATAAATGAAATAGACAGTTAAATAATATGAGTTTATTACAACAATTTAACAAAATACAAATCAATCAATCCACCATCCTATTTGCCCTTTTTGCCAGAACAGAGGCATGACATAAATTTAACTGAAGTTTCTCTCAAGCAGACCGGTACGCAAGCCAATACCGTCGCGGCTGCTATGAAGGCGCACATCGACATACAAATCATTTTGAATCCAATACCAGCATCAGACCTTGAACAAAAGAAATCAAAGCTTTACGAAGCGTGTTGGAAACTTCAACAATTACTACCTTGGTAGTAAACGCACGAGCAGTATAGCTTTTTTGATCTTTCGATTTTGTACTTCGTAAAACTTTGATTTTTGCTTTTGCTGATCCGGTAGGAATTGTTGAAGGATTTTTCGTTAATTTTTTTATAAAAGCCAGAATGATAAACAGCACCCAACAGATCATTAATCTCGGAATATTTTTTGCTAGCCACGTAAAGCTACGTGAAATAATCACAGCTAAATGAAAATGTCAAGTCTCTCTTTAAAACTGAAATCTTTTTATATTCAAAGACTGCCTAAAACTGTCATTCCTTACCCCACATTAAGATTGACCACTTAGCATTACTATTAATAACCGTGATACACAAATTAAAATATCCTAACGAGTAGTGACTAGGTTGTGATTAGCTATAATGCCTAATATACTAAAATTATAACACCCGATATGACTATCGATAAAATTTTGGCAAAAATGCAGAGATACTAAATATAAGAAGTTCCAAATAGTTAATAAAATAAATATACAGTTCCAGTTCTAAATATAAACAGTTCAATGTTGCTCTTACCTGAGCTGTAGCTTGCTGTGCCGCTTCCACAGCCGCATTAACAGTCCCTTGTTGTTGGTGGACAGCAGCTGTGTTCTCTGCTACCACAGCCTCTGCTTCTTTCACCTCTTGTTGGAGTTGTTCTACGACAGCTTGTTTACCAGCTAGCGCCGCCTCAGCCGCTTTAGCTGCTTGAAGAGCTTTTTCCGCAAGTTGAGTCTTTACCTGTTAAAATTATTTAGTATGAAAATTTTCAATTACATAATATTTATGGATCCACGTGCTTGGACTTATTTACGATCACCAAATAACCCAATCCATAACGGAACGCAAATCTGGCACTAATATAATTATTTATCAATATTACAAACACATATTAGTAAAACACTAATCTACAGAATATTAACGTTTTTCATTATCAGACGAAGTATTTTCTTTTAGCCAAGTTGCGATTAAACTAGATAAAATATGAGTTACATACTCTAATAAAACTACAGGGTAGCATTAACAGTCTAAGCGATTCATTCCCCACACACTCCATGGCTAATTGGTAACCACTTTCCAACGATCTGAGCAATGTTCCTATTTTGTGCTTTTGTGCAAAGCATCATACGAGGGCAAGGTTGGAGCGTTTCTTTAATTAAAAATAATTATTTACCTATATATATAAAATTAATTGCTGTTCGTTAGTCTCGCTAAAACTCGAGAACGGCTGGACCGATTTGGCTAATTTTGGTATTGAATTATTCGTGGAAGTCCAGAGAAGGTTTAAAGGTAAATAAATATGAAAATGCTCGAAATTAAAGACAAATAACAATTTTGTTTTCCCTTTGATGTGTGGTTGAAGTTTATATACAAATACAGTTTGTATACAAAAGTTTAGGTCTTTTATTTATCCATTGAGGCACTACGAAGTCTGCCGGGTCAGCTAGTGAACAATAAAATTACTTGTGATCAATCTAACCATATGCGCGGCTTGTGCTCCGGCCGCGTTCTGCGCTGCTTGGGCCGCTTTCGCTTCGGCCGCGGCCTTCTGCGCTATACTCGTCGCGCACTTCCCCTTGCAATCCCTCTGTACCTCCCGCACCTTCGGCTCCTTCCTAGCTTGCAGTGCCTGAGTTTTTTCCGCCCTCCTCTCCGGAAAACCCCTCGCTGACACCAAAGCCAGTAGCAGCAACACCAAAAGTCTCATTTATAAATCACTTTAGTAACTTATTTTATATGTTATGGCAATTTAGGATTGCCGTTCGTCCGTTGTACGGCTGCATAGGTTATTTTCACAGAATGGTGGATTAAAGAATTTTTCCAAAAAATGTACACAAACAAAGAACGATCTGGATATTGACGTGATGACATTGAAGTTTTGGTTTTTGAAAAGTTTTCCGGGTCTACCAAAAGTTAAAGAGTTTGGATAGCTGAACTTCACTGTACATTTCCGGTTCCAAACCTGTGTGGTTTAAATTTATTGATCGCATTTAAAATCCTTGATGGTTGTGATTTAAGATTATTTTGTGAACTAATGTAGTAGAATATGTGCTTTGAATTGATTTTATTAAATAAGAAGCATTTGAATTTTTTTTACCAGTATTTCATAGCGCAGATGTTGACCGAGCTCACGACCGACCTGACGTTAATTGGTTACCGGAGTCAAGATATCGCTAGAAGAATTTCACCGACTACTTTGAGAGTTCTTCAGTTATGTTTTTAGTTTTAATCATTACCCAATATATTAGATCTGCTAGGAGCGTCATCGCCACGGGTAGACTGGAAACTGCGAGTATGATGTCAGGAGCAGCTGAAATAGGCGGTAGCCTGGCTGTACCCTTGCTATTGTTGATGTCCGTGAGCAAGGCAAGCATCAAATTTCCAGCAAATGCTACTTTCTCTGTAACAGAAATAAAAATAGCAGACCCATCTGTCTATCTTCTTTCTAGTCTGGCAATTACTGTATCGACCATATTTCCAAGACACTCATTCATTCTAAGCCCAATACTTGGTGTCAATTATGTGATAGCCTTCATGTCAGTTTAATTGCTTATATTTGAATTTATCAATTTGATTCTTTGACTAGTATTGGCGTTTGGGGGGCGATCAGTTTGTGGTTCTTAAGGAATGTGGATTTTCATGACGACCTGGAGCTTGACTCCATCAATAAGTATATTCAGTCGGCATCAGTGTCCTATTTTGAAAATGCCTCCGGAAATTGCATACCCGATCCTGCGGACCGAATGGTAAACAGTCGACGTCGCCCTAAACATGTCATTGCGGATTCGCCCAATCTACTAATGGTGCTTTTAGGTACCTCAAGCACCGGTCACCGTTCCCGTTGAAGCCATCGCTTACGACGAAGGACTCGGTGAGTAAATTAACCCATAGACACAGCCCACTGAGTTTCGCCGGCTTATTCTCAGTTGGTCACGTTTCCGATTCGGTGGTAGATTCTGCGAAGCACTGTTCCTGCTAGGACCAGTGTTAGCAACACCTCCTGGTCCGAGAGCTGACCTACATGCTACGGTAGCGCTGATATAGCCTCTCAAGGCTATCAGCTTAGGTAGGACAAAAAAGTGATCTGTCGCGTGAGAAATTCGATCCGATTGAAAGCAATGAAATAAATACAAGATCCATTTATCCTCTTTAGTATTCAGGAGCTGTATTCTAGAAGAAACAAAACTATGACAGTTGTCAAGCTGACAGTTTACATTTTACGATGGTGTAAATTTAACAGTTTAACGAACTTAAGCGAGGATTTTCAAAATTATGTGACGGCATTTCACAAATTTAGAGATTATGGTAGCCTCGTGAATTGTATCGATTAGTCTGGAATATTTTTGATTTTCGTTTCATACCAATCGGGTAAGTTTAAGCTCTCGGATCCGTTTACATGTTCAGATCATCATACGATTTAAATAACAAAACATATCTTTCTATTATATACTAAAATATTATAGTGATTTAGTTTCTTTTTATTTAACGTATGTAACTGGAATATGCTGTTTTAGTAGATTAAGAGATAAAGAATATCTTATTTAATCTATTTTGGAAGTATAATGACATTAAGGATGTGGTTTTTGCATATTTCCATATTACTTAGATCTTCAATGGGCAAGAAATCTCAAAAGCTATAACACGCCATTTTTAGATCTTTGGGCTTGGTCTGCAGATGATCTATTTTTATGGTAATTTCATCGACGGGCAGATATTTTTAAACAGTAAAGCTACTTTTTTATTAAAATCAACATTTACTGTTACTGTACTGTTAAAAGTGAGACCTTAGAACTCATGTGGCAAGGTGGGCGGCGGCATTTACGTTGTAGATGTGGGCTGTGAGCTCGTCCACCCATCTAAGCAATTAAAAAATAATATATACATCTATAATATAATATAATATAATACCATATACATACATGCAATACATACTGGTGGTAGGACCTCTTGTGAGTCCGCACGCGTAGGTACCACCAACCTGCCTATTTCTGCCGTGAAGCAGTAAAGCGTTTCGGTTTGAAGGGTGGGGCAGCCGTTGTAGCTATACCTTAGAACTTATGTCTCAAGGTGGGTGGCACACTTACGTAGTAGATGTCTATGGGCTCCAGTAACCACTTAACACCAGGTAGGCTGTGAGCTCATCCACCCATCTAAGCAATAAAATTATGAGGTCACTGAAAAAGCAAATATAGCAACAATAATGCCATTACTTACCAAGAGAGATAATATTAAATTCTCAGTCAACAGTATAATGACGTCCTTCATATAGTAAATTGCCATCAGCAACATCATGTAAGGGAACTGGTGGGTAAGCACCGGATAAGTAAGGTAATAGTTGAAGATGGCGCCATCTTTACTGTTTGGATGGATCGAGTTCAAGTCTGGTTTTAAAGGTTTACTTGAGTCTATAGAAAAAAAAACACTCTCCACTTTAGTGTAGCACTCTTAACAAACATAATTTAATTACGAAGGAATTTTTGTTCTGTTTCGTCATTGCCAAATTCCGTCTAATAAATTCAAATGTAATCAGTAATTTAAATATCAATGTAATGCATCATTTGCTTTCTCTCTTCCGTTCTTGTTTCTTGAAAGTTTAATATCTAGATGCTAATTAGTTTCGACAACTTTATTTAAAATAGGGACATTATTAAAATATCAAAATAGTAAATAGTGAAATCTTAAATTACCCCAACAGTTAAGGACAACTTTTATTTAAAAAAAAAAGTGGTATTATTCTGTGACCATTTCATATTAATCACATTGACATCTCAAATGTATCCGAATGATGTGATCTTCGTGTAATTTTGAAACCCATAAGGTTCACCGGAATAGACCGATGCAGAGAGCATCTTGGTATCTTGGTATCGTACATGCTACGTGGGGAGTGCTCTGGGATGTATTTTTTTTCAGATAGTCTCATCGTCTTTTCTAACCATTGTGTGGTAATGGCTTAGCAGCTCCCGTGTACTGGTTTAATGACTATTATCTTCTATTAGTACTATCTTCTTTGTCGTTTAATCACTAATGAGTATCGTGATTATAAATGATTTGTCTCCATTTCTTTCTGTCTGGCGCTAGTTCAATAGATCGTTTTAAAGCTTCTCCTGTTTTATCTACAATACTTTTACGCAGCGGTGATCGAATACGGCCCTTTTGGGGTTTCCCCTGCATCTATCTTACGATCAACAGAACCTCTCGATGCGACCAGTTAAACATGGGTCCTGTTGATCATTTAATAAGTTTATCTCTACGTGATCACATCAATTAATTAATTAAATATTTTCAACAATTGTTTTTCGTTCACAGAATTTCGCTACTAATAGAGCAGTTCCGTCGAAAGATGATTTGCCTCTCCCTGTACGCCCTGATCGCGTCAGCAACTTTACTAGCCTGCGTACCCGTTTGCTACAAACGCTTCGAGATGCAAAAGTTCCTTCAGTGCATCAAGAAGTAGGTAAACGATGTTGATTTGCATGACCTGTTTCACGGCGCTCGTGGCGGCGGGCTGTATCGCGTGCGGGCCAATAGTTTTGGACACTTATTGGCCCATAAAGAAGTCCAAGGAAAAAAAGAATTCGTCGCCAGTATGCAAGAGTCCGTGCTGTCCAAAGCGATCGGGTGCTAAATGATTTTCACAACGTAACATGTAAAATTTATGTCCTATTTGTATTTTGAGTGTAATCTTGAACTGTGTGTGCTTTCTAATTAAATGATGAAAAATCACTTCGTTTTTATTTGTTTTATGATCGCGTCATCGGTCGCTGGTGACTGCTTTATTTCTGCCTATCACGCTAGTAAAATGTCATTTATTGCAACGTTTAAATTAATGATTGATGAATTAAAGATGTCGGGCGACGATTGAGTAGCTCGAATGCAGTGATTGTCTATTTCAATAGATCGCTACCATTGTCAGACTATCAACTGTGAGCAATCCTGAAAATGTTACATAGCGTAGAAAGAAAAAACTTGAATTTTCAAAAGTTAGTTTCACTCTTTTTACATGAGACGATAAATTCAAACAAAGTTGGATTAAAATGAAGTCACCGTAGCCCAAAGCATAAGATACCTGATACATTTGTATCGCGCGATGTGCCTGTGCCGGTGTTTGAATCCCGCAGTTTTTTTTTTTGCCTGCTTAGGCAGACGAGCATACGGCCCACCTGATGGTGAATGATTACTGTCGCTCTTAGACGTCAGCAATGCCAGGGGCAGAGCCAAGCTGCTGCCTACCGTTTAATACTCTCCACAAGGCTCGTTTGAAGAATGACATGTCATAGGGCTCAGGAAAGACCGTGGAGGGGAGCTCATTCCAAAGTCGGATGGTACGTGACAATTAAGATCTCTAGAAACGCACTGTGGATGACCGCAGTGGCTCCAGGTAGTATGGATGAACTCTACTCCGGTGGCGGGCGGTGCGGTAGTAAAAACGAAATGTTCGTGAACAACATCCAACAGTAAAGGAATAGCATTGTGTAATAATTTGCGTAATTACTGGTGTTAGGGCGTCTTCTGAGTCCGAACGGGTAGATACCACCATCCTGTCGATTTCTGCTGTGAATCAGTAATGCGTTTCGGTTTTAGGAATGGGCCAACGGCTTTACACTAAAACTGAGACTTAGAACTCAGGGCTCACCCCTAGTGGTGGCATTCATGTTGTTGTTGTTGTGGGCTCCGTTAACCGCTTAGCACCAGGTGTGACGTATCGTATCAAATAAATAAAAAAAAATTCAACATAAATTAAAGTACTGGTGGTAGGACCTCTTGTGAGTGCGCACGGGTAGGCACCACCGCCCCGCCTATTTCTGCCGTGAAGCAGTAATGCGTTTCGGTTAGAAGGGTGGGGCAGCCGTTGTAACTTACTTGAGACGTAAGAACTTATATCTCAAGGTGGGTAGCACACTTACGTTGTGGATGTCTATGGGCTCCAGTAACCACTTAACACCAGGTGGGCTGTGAGCTCATCCACCCATCTCATCATCATCATCATCATCATTTCAGCCTATCGCCGTCCACTGCTGAACATAGGCCTCTCCAATAGATTTCCAGTGCGACCGGTCCATTGCCACCTGCATCCAACGAGACCCAGCGCTTTTTACTAGGTCGTCGGTCCATCTAGTAGGTGGCCGTCCCACACTGCGCTTGCCAGTACGTGGTCGCCACTCCAGGATCTTTCTGCCCCATCGACCGTCCTCTCTTCGTGCTATGTG